>JAJJWW010017437.1:0-43086 GCA_023531295.1 Papaver armeniacum
TCGATTTGAAGAGAGGAATCAAGATGAAATGGTGATTTGTTGTTGGGTCATGATGAATTGGGAATTTGAGTCTGTAATTAAGAAATAAGGAGCAGCTTGGATATGAATGTAATCAAGGGTTTTGTAGAGAAGACAGGAAAGAATGAGCTGAGATTGTGCGGTAGTTTTGAGCTGTAACAGATGGAGATAGGAAGGAGAAGACGATGCTGCAAAGTGTTTAGCTCAGCCTAAGAAGCAACAGGAGATGGGTTTTTGTTGGTGGTTCGGATTCAAGAAGAACATTTGTTGTTGTGGCTGTCGATTTAGGAAATGAAGAACAAAGCAGCATGAGTTGATAGCAAGGAATGTTAGATGTATGCTAGGTTCTTAGCAGGTGTGAAGACAAGAAGTAAAGGCCTGAATTCGGCCGGGAAACACCAGCAAACAATCAGAACTCGACCGGTTTTCTGCTCTGGCGAGTTGACTCAGTGAGTCCGAGGAGCGATCCAGCAACCGATCCAACTCAACCCAGTTAGACCAATCAGCTGAGTTAGAAGCTGACTCAGTGGCTGACTTTACCCCCTTGACCTAGTTGACTAACGAAGACCGACAGCTTGACCGTTAACTCTGACGGCACCTGAACGGAATATTCTTTTGGCTGAACAGAATCTCAGGCGACCGGCGGTGACTTTTCCGGCCGGATTCCGGCCATAATACCAGCTTTCCGGTGACCAAAATTACAGATTTTTGTGTGGATTCTTCTCATGGGTGTGAAGACTTGGACTTGGAATTGGATGGAGAATTTGGCTCAAATTTGGAAAGAGAAGATGGAAGATGAGAAAGACTTGAATTTGGAAATTGAATTATTATGGAATGAGGATTCTATTCCTTGGAAGATTTGGAGAACATTGAAGCCTATAAGTAGAGAAGTTCTCTACACACTTTTACACATCTTTTACACATCTCTACACACACAACACTTGTGTTTTTGTTTGCTTTTCAAAATTCTTCTTTTAATTATTTGTGTGAACTTGAAAAATTCTCCCTTTAATTATTTGTGTGAATTTCAAAAACATGAGTAGATAATTTTCTTATTGATTGAGGATGAATTCCTAGTTCTTAACATGTTTTGAGTTTTGTTTCAATTCTATCTTGAGGTTTTTCACATGATTATCGTTTGTTTTTACTAATAGGAATGTTTATACATTCATGGTTGATTGATAGGTTATTTAGAGTGCACGCTAAATTGATTTGTTAATTCAACCTAAATCTAGTATAAGTTAGGGAATAAGTAATTGTTCTCGACACTTTACACAAGTAGAAAACACGAGACCTTGCGGAGGGATTCCGTGGAGCAATTGTGTGTAAAAACAACGCTAGAAAGTGGACCAAGCGAACCGAGTTTAACTACTAATACTAAACCTAAATTCATAGATCTTAATGCATTCGGGGAATTACATCTTGTAAGCGAACCTCAAGGTGGTTCTTTTGAATAGAATCGATAACTAAGCGGACTTGTTACTCGGTGAAATAAGGGATTTTAGGGCTAGCTAAGCGAACCCGCTATCCTACGGTTGGTGATAATCTGTGACTAATAACATGTGGATGAAAAACATAACTTGAATCATTGTTTTGCAACGAAGAAGGATTCCTTGATCTTGTCTCTCTTATTGATTTCGATTTTATCTTTTAATTGCTTTGTTTACTTTCTTTTGCTTTACACCCCCCTTTTTTGACAATTTTTACAACTAGAATCTCTTGCTCCTCGTGGGAACGAACTTAACTACCACTATATTACTTGTTAATTAGGTGGAAAAATATTAATTAATTTGTTGTGGTTACGACACGCATCATAGAATCGTTACAAACGGACTGTTACAGAGAACTGTTCAATAAGAGTGTCACAAAGAACGATAGAAATTTTCTGCTGTAATAAAAGATTATTTTTATGGGTCTTATGTTCTTCGTGTTCTTGGCAGCTGACAACAGAACCGACTTCCTGCAACTCCTCCTGTTGATCTCTGTGGTGTTCTAAAGTGCCCCAAACTTCCTCTAAACTTCAATACCCTTCCCTGGAACTCGACTACACCTTTTATACACCTCAGAAACCTAAAAATACCGATTAAATTTCTTGCTTTCCTTTCCGTGCAAGTCACGGCAATAATGTCTTTGCCGAATCGATTTACGCGTTTCTGGACCCTCCAATTCTTTCCAAACTCTTTATTAGGTAAGTAAGTATCTTAGGGAAGATTATGTACGATTTAGTCTCCTTGAATCATCAAAAATAAGCTCAACAGGGACCCGTAACTCTCTTCACCTCTGTTTCCTTTTTCCGGCTTATCCAGCCCAATTCATACGATCCAATCAACCATACCAGGCCTGTTTACTAAATGCAAGTCCAATCCAACCGAATCCAGTGATTCAATCTCCTCAGAACTTGTCAAAAATCGGAACCCTAACTCTTCCCGTGAATAATACACTTTCCCGCCAATTTCAAAATTCAAAATGGAGAAGAAGACCTCCCCTTATCCGTTCTTTTTTTGCTAAACAATCAAATTTTATTAGAAACCGAATAGGTCTTAAAAAATTACAATTCTAAGAATTGGAAAAAGATAACAAACAAACAGGCCCATACAAAAATTAACAAAATCTAAAGAAAGTTTGATCTGGGCTTTCAAGTCGGCCCAAGAAGTCTGGTTTTTCTTCATAAGATTTCTGTTCACCACAGTTCAACAGAGCACCCCTTTTGGCCATTTTGTCAGCAGATGGATTAGCTTCTCTGTAGCTATGAGTAAAACTCCAAGATAGAACAGCATTGGATATCTTTTCCCATCGTGAAACAGCAAACCAAGGAACTTTGTTGTAATGGAAGGCATATTGAACTGATTGAGAGTCTGTTCTAAAGATAATATCCCTGAACCCATTTCTCACTGCCCATTCTCCTGCAATAAGAATAGCAAAAACTTCTGCATAATAATTTGTAGAAACTCCAATTCCCCCTGAGATTGCAATCAAAAAATCTCCATTATGGTTCCTCCCCACTACTCCATACCCAGCCATCCCTGGATTGCCTCTTGACGCCCCATCACAGCATAGCAATACCTTCCCTTGCCCTGGTAGCTGGAAATAAACTTCTTTTATTGTGAGAGACTTCACCCTTCTTGCCTTCAAACCAAAATACTTTAGAACTTGTAAGTCATATTGACTATTCCACATTTGAGTCTTCAGTCTAACTTCATTATCACAGATGACTTTCATGATTCTCATTTTAGAACTCTTGATATTACATTTTCCATTTCCATAAGTACAATCATTCCTCAAAAACCAGATCTCCTTCATAGTGCAGAAAGCACTTAACATCCATAGTTCCTGTATAGCTGGGCTCTTGTTTTTTGCTAAGTGAAAAATGTCCTCAAAAGTTCTTGGATTTTTAAAATCAAATATACCTCCCAACCATTTCCAAAGAATTTCACTGTAATCACATAACCAAAGAATATGTTCTCTATTTTCTTCATTATTTTTGCAGAAAATGCACCTAGATGCTAAGCTGAAGTTTCTCCTTTTCATGTTCTCATCCGTTGCACACACATTTCTACTTAATTTCCATATATTACTTGCAATGCTAGGGTGGATTGAGTTGTGCCATACCTTTTTAGTCCACTGCAAAACTGGGAATTTATCTCTCAAGACTTCAATTGCTGAACTCACAGTGAATTGTCCTGTAATATTACCTGTCCACACTCTTCTGTCTACTCCCCCACTAATAGATGGTAATTCCCTGATGCTTATCATTTCCATAATTTCTGTAGGAACTATCCATTCACCATCCAGAATAAGATCTGCCACCATCATATTGGGAAATTGCAACATATATGCATTTTCAGGGTACATTTCCTGTAGGGGTAACTCCTTTATCCATCTATCTTTCCACAGAGAAATATTGCTGCCATTACCAACAATCCATCTTGTATGATCTTCTACTACACCAATTATCCATTTAATTCCAGGCCAGATTGAAGATTTCTTATAATAAGATATCCATTCACCCTTTTTATTCTTGTACTTTCCTTGAAAAAATTTTGAAAAATCATCTGTGCCATTTTGTATTTTCCATAGTAGCTTCATTAAAAGAGCTTTATTAATGATCTCTATTCTTCTCAGACCAAGTCCACCTTCCCTTATTGGAGAACAAGTCTTATTCCATTGCAAGGAAATTATCTTTTTTGTAGAAGGGTCCCCTGACCATAAAAAATTCCTCATGATTCTTTCACATTCCCTTATGACCCTCTTAGGCCATTTATACACTGACATTGAGTAAATGGGAAAACTACCAAGAACATGCTTTACTAAGATGAGCCTTTCTTGAAAAGATAGAATTTTACCCTTCCAACCTGCCAAACTCTCCGCATCATATCCACCACCCGCAGAGACATGGTTTGTTCTAACACTTCCTTGAGTTAACATTATTCCTAAATATTTATCCAGGAAACTCAAAGAAACTTTACATTACATTCATCTGAAATTTGCACCTTTCTACATTGACTGGTTCCACCCATGAAGCATTTGCTTTTATCCAGATTTATTTGTTGCCCTGAAGAATCTTGGTACTTCTTCAATAAGCTCATTAATCTCCTCACATTTCTTTTTTCACCATTGCAAAACAGAAAAATATCATCAGCAAAGAGAATATGAGAAGGTTTCACCCCACCTCTCTCCACCATTGCTTTTAAGCTACCATCCTGTATCATGCTTGTAATATTTCTTGCTCAAAATGTCTTGCCTATTATAAAGAGCATAGGTGACAATGGGTCACCCCTGTCTCAAACCTCTACCAACTTGGAAGTACCCTTCAGGCCCACCATTCACTAACACCGAAATTCTTGCTTGATTGTAACAAAACTTGTAACCGGTGCAAGACCTTTGTCGAGAGAAACCAAAGCTATGCAAAGCTTGCAATAAGAAAGACCAACCGAGAGAATCATATGCTTGAGTAATATCAAGTTTAAGACCAAAGTTACCCCCTTCTCTTTGTTTCCATTTCATTTATCATTTCGAAGCCATAGCAACTTGCTCTTGAATAGTTCTCCCTTTTATAAATGCACCTTGTTGAGGAGACACCATTTTGTATATAATTTTCTCCAATCTAGAAGACAGAATCTTGGTAAACACCTTGAAGCTGAAGTTCATAAGGCCTATAATAGCTGGGTGCCCCTTATCCGTTCATGGGGTCCCTTTAGCAATCTGGGTGCCCCTTAGTAATTTGGTTACCCCTTATCCAAAATGAGAGTCCGCATAGTAATTTTCTCCCATGAGCGCAAATACCACTTTTCGAGCCAATTTTTTTCGCAAAAGCTTATTTCTCCAAAAACACATACAAAAACATAAAATAATCAAATAAGTATAAAATCGAGCACTAACAATACACATTATTGAGAACAAAATAGACACATAAATGCGTCTATCACCAAGAAATGGTCGTTCCAGATTCAATTCGGTCACAATGTGAAGGAGAAGGGTTGAGATCAGAATGTTGAATTATGAAGGTGTGGCTGTTTTATAACTTGTATCAGAGTATGGTTTCTGGATACTTGTGTTGATAACACTTGTGTTCTGTGTTGAAATATGTTGAAATCCTATTTATACAAGTCATGTTTGAGCACTCTGATCTCGTAGGAAGTGGAGGTGATTAAGTAGTGGAGAAGTGGGATTGTGTAAAAAGTGGTGATCACCACGTTTCCATTACGAGGGGAAAATGGTCACACTTTCACCCACTACTCTCATTGTTGTTAACCGTCCGTCCTTTCCCGACACTTTCTCGTAATGGGCGCGTTGCACTCCGCACGCTGTAAAACGCCAGACCAATACCCCAGTGAGCATCCCCCAGTTTGTGCCATGTTTGATGTCTCGAGTAAATGGGCCAAGTCGTGAGACTCGCCGCTAAAAGCAGCACATAGTTCTTTTAGGTTAAATAATAAATTATTTGTGAAAACAATATTTATAAAACATTGCTTATAATCGATGTATATAAAGCATCGCTTTTAAATAAGCAGCTGAGAATAATCGATGTGCAGGAAACATCGTTGTTTTAGAGTTCGTTCAAATTAGTCGCGAATTGAACGTCTTAAAAAGAGCATGACCACCCTCTTTCAAGGAGTTGGTAAGAGCTACGCGCATACCCCAGAGATTGTCCGGACGGTCCCTATGAGAGAGTGGCGGCTGGTAGCCATTCTAGTATCCTATCGGTCGGCCCAAGTTAGATCTAGGCCGGTTAAATCGGCTAGCCAAGTTGAGTGGATGAGATGGTTTGCGGCAGTTGATGGCCGCCGTTGTATTACATGCAAGCAGCGCAACTAGTTACCTTTGGGAGATCATTTGGGATCCTTATGGGCTAGTCTTTGCTTGGTCGATCACTCCTCATGAAAGAGGAGTGGATGGTGATCATGACGACATCTCGTTAGTCATCTGAAATCAAATCTTGGCCGGTCGACTTGGCTGGCGAAGTTGGACGGTGGAGACAATTTGCGGCAATTGCTAACTTCCGTTGATTCAATTTTAGGGTATTAAAGTCATGTGGCCAACCTACTTTGGGCCAACGATTTTGGGCGTTAACACCCTGTTAGAGAATATTCGATTGGTCAGCACAATAGCCAAGCCACCGGTGAACGTGTCCGCACCCTACTCATTGAGTGAGATTGAATCTAGGTCGTTCGACTAGGCTGGCGAAGATGGACGACCGTGATTGATTTGCGGCAGTTGTGTAATGTCGCTGACTCAATTTAGAGTTTAAAGAGCGCGCGATCACCCTACTTTGGGCAAGCGGTTTGACGCGCTCTTGGATTACTATGAGCAAGTCGATCGACCGAGGGTGAAGTTGGGTTGACGGTGAACACGTTAAAACTTCTTTAATCATTCGAAGGAAGGTCAAAGCCGTCCAACTAGGATAGCTAAGTTGGATGGTCATGATGTTTCTGAAACCGTTTTAGCCGGTCTTAGCTCGTTTGAGCTCTCTTTTTCAACAGCGCGATCATCCATGTTAGGGTTAGCGTTTGATGGCGTTTCGAGTATGCTAGATGGAATCCGATCGGTCGGGGTATTAGTGGGCCCGCCGGTGGTCATCATGATGATCGCCTAGTTCCGCTAGGAGTAGGCTAGGCCTATTGAATTGCGTGGCCAAATCGTGTGGCCGTGATCGTTTCTTAAGATTGATATGGACATTCACCATACCAAATTCTGGGATTAGAAACAGTTCAGCCGTTACTAAAACGGGTTGTAACGGCCCTCGCATGTTGCAAAAGTGGGTGTTATATTTTTTTTGTAACGGCTTTGTGGCCGTTTAATTTTTTTGTAACGGCCCTCGTAACAGGCTTGAGCCGTTCGAAATTGCCACGTGGTAACAACTCGGGTCGTTACGATTTTTTTTGCAACAGAAATTTGTTGTAATAGCTTAGAGCCGTTACGAACTTTTTTGTAACAGGAAAAAAATTACTGCCGGTCAAGGCTGACCGGCAGTTCATTTTCTGCCGGAAATAAGCCGGAATTCTAAATTCAATACCCTGCTTACACCTTTCAATACATTCATAACCACACTCAACAAAAATTTCTTCAATCTATGCATATCACATTCATTCAATTAATCTCAGATTCATATAACAAAAGAACTGAAATTTCTTCAAGTACCAATTTTTTTTTTTTTTTTTGGTTAAGTATCAAATTTCTAAAGGAATACATGGAATGTTCCAAATTTCTAAGGGAACACATACAAACTTACTAACCGCCTACAAAACTTGAATACATGGAACTTACAAACCTTAAAGATGCTTTGTTCTCCACCCTTTCTGATGAAATAGAGCAACTAGGCTTTATATCCTTTGCAGGCTTGCTTTGTTGAAAGCTTATGCATCAGAAAACTCGATGTCGACGCCATTTCAGGCCATTCCCTGCAGTTCATAGTCCTAACATACATCTATTGCAACACTTCCATTCTTAGATAACACCAACAGCTCCAAACCAATCTCCATGGCTCTCACTACACCAACAAGTCCTTGCCTACAACACCTTCATTACATTGCAGAGTCTTGCAGCATCACAGCAGCACCATCTTGACCCATTGTATCTTTACATCATCAACTCCTACATAACAATCTCCACCAACTCCCAGCGTCTGAAGTTCAGCTCACTTCCATAATCGACCCAAACTCGAATTTGAGTTTAACCCATCGCAAACCCAGGTTTCCATTTCTTCTCAATCTGTACTTCATAATATCTCAGTTCAATTCCTCATACCCATTTGCATCTCCTGCACTTTGTCACACTCAGCAAAGACTCATTCTTCTCAACATCATACTTGCACAAACCTGCAAAGCCACACTAAATACCAGTCCCACCAAAATTGAATTCATAACCACCAACACATACCATTCTTCAACTGATATTACTGCCAGAACCAAAATCGCCATCGTTGCCGCAAGCGAGTGTTCAACTCCATACCATTGTGCAAATCTATCATAAGTAAACCCATTTCAGTTCTCCTTTATGAGCTCAATACCACTACTGCATCACTGGAAACAACTTACAGCACCACGGCGTCGACATCTTCCATCATCTGTAGTTCCTAATCACCTGTAACAACAACCACAGCCATACAATTTCACAATCTGCATGAACCCCTTGTAATTCTCAACTGCAACTTATATGTATGTCAACAGAAACATTATAGGAAATCTAGTTTGTTTTTTTTTTCATATATGGGCTGTTTACCAGCCTGTAATATGTATGTCAAAGTTTTGGTCCACATCTTCCACCACCAAGTAGCAATAATGTTGTGAATGGACAAGTGATAGCTAGTCACTAATCTTCCACCTCCACATTGTACTCTTCAACCCCATCAAGAACAAATATATATAAACTGAAAGCTAGTTAAATCAAATCAACTCTATGGGTAATATAGATTTAATGACTAAGAGAAGAAAGCACCGGAAAATATACTTACACACCCATTGCAACTGCATCTTTACTTCAAACCCAGCCACTGCAGAACCACTTCAATCACTTTCCTCTTCCCTATAAACTTCACACAAAGACAACAATCTTGATTCACAAACACACATCAACACCATCTTAGCAGCACCATTTCCCGTGATATAACGGTCCGACGAGGAACCAAAACTCCAACCTATTCAGATGTAAAAAGTTAGCAAAGCAACCAAAGTATTAATTAAAAATGGAAAATAAGAGATATAAAACAAAATGGTGAGAAATACATTACATTGAGAAAGGGATGTTGTAGTGCCTGTTCCTTGAGAGGTCTCTTGAGCGAGTCCCAAGAGCACAATCACTACAGTAGAATACTATAATATTAAAACACACCATTTTCTACAATAAATATTCAAATTAGAATATATGTTTTGTAGCTTTGCACTTATATATCACAATACTACAATCATCACCTACCCTGATTAAATCTACCGCTTCCGAGCTAGCATTTGGAATCATAATTCAGAGATTAGCAGGAGCAATCTACACAAGAGGGTAAATGGCAATAGATCAGAAACTAATGAGTAATGCCCTAAATATTATGGATCCAGAGAAGAACAAATAAAAAAGAGAAAAGATAAACATAATGGAACACCAATATGAATTTTAGCTCTGAAAAACAGTACACCAATATGAATTTTAGCTCTGAAAAACTATTCCATCATTACGTTAATGATAAAATATACTTTGGCTGACCTCAAAGGTGAAAGGGCAGACCAACAGTGTGAATAACATGCGAAGCTGGCAACTTAAATCCTCTGCACAAACATTATTAGATTTTAGCCTACACGAATCGTCATAAACTTAAGATCATGTTTAACAGTTCAAATCAAATCTTATTAGGTACACCTACAGAGTAATTCTAGCTTCTGATTTTGGACAACGAATTCCGGAACGAACCTCTGCAACAATATAACTTGCTGCTCTTAGTTCAGGTCCTGCAGCTCTATGTATTGCTAGCCAAAAACATTTCCAAACAGTATAAGACCAACTATCTAACTAATAAGTATCAATTCGTTTCCCATAAGAATAAAACTACAAAGAAACTAAAACATTATTGTCATGGGTTTAGCGTGTGTTCACCTCCATCAACACCCCCACTTCCAAGCATCCGTTCATTAGCTGCATTTACCTGTCACAAGAAAAGGGTCATCAAATACTCATATCAGAGGATAACCCCATATGGACAATGCAAGCCAATATAAAAGGTCACAAATTTCACAAAGAATTATACAAATCTGACCAATACCTCCACCTCCACCTATTAGTTAAAATGAGGTTTACATATGAGATCACCAACCCCACCACCCCCAGAATGAGGTCTACAATTCTGACCACCACCTTCATAATGAAATTTACATTTCTGGTCACCAATCCAACCACCTCCTTACCGCCCTGCACCACCATCACCACCTTTGGAGTGGGGTTTGCAGTTCTGACTACCACCACCACTATCAGGCCACTAAACCTACTACACATAAACCCATGGAATCAGTAAATTTGTGACCAAACCCTAGAAATTGCAGAGTGAATTCAAAGGAATCAAATTGAATTGAGCTAAAATATAGAAATCTAAGAAATTTTAAGAAAACTTACAATGACATCAGAAGTACAATTGAAAGACCACTTTCTTTCCAGGGGAGGATTTTTGATTTTGTGTGTATTGAAAACAATTTCTAGGGTTTTTTTTTTGGTCGATAAGTTCGAGACCACACGATCCTTGCCGTCGTCATATTCTCGTAAGAGTAACCCTAACTTCAACACCAGAGTAACAATCTTCAGAAAGCTCTCTACAAATCGAACCCAAACAAAACATGAACAAAACCCTAATGATGAAACCCTAAAATCTAATTTAACAGATGATGAAACCCTAAAATAGAAAAAAAAAAAAAAAAACTGATGATGACTTACACAGATCAAAACAGAAATCGAAACCTTAAACTCGATTAACAGTTGATTGAACATCGGTTTTTCAAAGATCAGAGAGGCGGGTTTGAGAAAAGAGAGGAGGGTTTGAGAAAAGAGAGAGAAATAAAAGAGAGAAATGAAAAAAAAATCGAGAATAGACGAGTAGAAAAGATTATCTAGGTTAGGGAGGAAATATCCTCTAGTTCAAGGAATTTTGGGTGGAAACATAATGCCACGCATGTGAATGGCACACGCACATTCTAAAGGTGTCACCACCCAAGTGTGACCAAGCGTGTGACTGGCACGCCTAAAAAAAATTCGTAACGGCTTAGCCACATTACAATTTTTAAAAATTAGTAACGGCTTCGACTGTTACGATTTTTTTGTAACGGGGGAAATTTGTAACGGCCCATTGTTACGAATGCCTGTTACGAATCCGGGAATTTGGTGTAGTGATTCTAGATTTTCCTTAAGGAATTAAAACGCGTTCGATCGCGCTAACTTTTAATTAAAAAGTGCGTGAACACGCTGATCTCTTTGTCGAGTGTGGTGTAGCCTATGTGAGTGTTTTCATGCAGGTCTCAATACTGACACTTCGGGAGATTCATGCTACTCCGCTGCGAGTGAACATTAATCGTCATGTCATGCCAATATTGAGAGTTCAGCTGAGAACATAGCATAGGAAAACACTAGGCAGGTCATGCATTAGTGAATAATGCAATAGGTTAAAGTTTACAGAATATCAGGGGTTGTTGCTTCACGCACCATTCTGAATAAACTTCATAAATATGTTGAATTGCTCAATACATATGTAAGTAAAGAGGTATGGACACTCATTACTTTTTGAATGGCCTTTATTCCTTTGCAGGATGACAGCGCATTAAATACAGGGTTTTACAATTTTGACCCTGAACTAAAAACCACCATCAATATTAAGTCCCCTGCTTAGCACATAATAGTGACGCTATTGCGGGGTAAGCACTAGATGGTGACAGTTAAAGAAATTCACGAGAAGTTTGGTGTATATTACCAGGATAGGGGCTCGCTCGACCCTTGAGTATGATACGTCTCCTCTTAGCGCACGTCAGTTGTTTTTCAGGTGGATAAGTATTTACTTGATCGTTATCCCGCCTTTATACGTGGCAAGTAGAGATTCCTCTCCTTCCTGGGACCTTGTTGTCTTGCGGAATATAAAGGAAACACATGAGCCTTTCTCTATGCGTTGATCATCACAGAGTTGCTTCCTTCTTCATTCCAGTCATCATAGAGTTGTATCCTTTCTTTGCTCCAGGTATTTCTTCATACCTTCATATGGTCTGATTTGATTTCTCTTATCACGTAGGTTGTTGATACAATCAAGATGTATTTTTGCATTATATGATGGAAACTGCTATGATGATTATTCTTCTACTTCTCCAGAGAAGATCTTTGAAGTCGACAAACCCAGGGTTAGAGCGTTCGAGGAGGTTATGGCCAAAATAGATTCTCCGTTCGAGGGCGTGTTCAAGCTTTCTTGGCTTCGGTCAACATGGAGGAGAAATGAAGGTACAACGAAGCGCCTTAGCCGACGAGCGCGAGATCTGAAAGGTTTGCAGCTCGGCTAAAGCGGCGAAGGATCGAGCATAAGCGACCTCCCAGTGAAAACAAGCACGATTACTCTATCCATAATGACATCATCATTCTTGACTCTGATATGGACGAACCTGAACGCCCAAAGGCTGTTGGAGCAGTTTCCGATAAAGGTTCTGAAGTGTCTTCTGGAGAGAATGGTAAAACAATTCCCGAAAGGGATGTTGATACAGCTCCTAAAGGAGAAGTTGCGACGGATCCTGGGAGGATGTGGAGGCGTCTTGCAAAGAAGATGATGAAACAACGTTCAAAAGGGAGGTCGAAGCGGCTTCCGGAAAGGACGTGGTAGCACCTTGTGACGAAGTTGTTGAAGCAACTTCCAATGACGGTTCTGGTGAAGGCACCGTTGATCTTGCTAGTGACTAAATTTCCCTTTTGTTACTTTTATTCGTAGATGAGCACTTTTTCATAGTTTGTAGACATTTTCTTCTTATACTCAGTGGTTGAGCCTAAGTTTCATTAAATGATGGTTCTTTTATTCAAGACATCTTGAGAATCTAGTTGTAGCGCCCCCAGCAGGATTACAATAGAATCTCTCCATCCCATTGAGTCGTGCAGTCAATGATAACGCGACACATATATGTGGTGATGCATTTTTACGTGACCGTACACTGCCTCAGTGACAATTGCATGTAACCCTAAAATTAACGAAGGGATGCAATAATGGAAACTAAAGATTGGCCACGAACCTGTCTACCTCCAATTGATGGCGCGTTGTAGTCCACGTAATGATGTGGTGCTCGGGATACCGCCTCATCGTTGAGATATATTGTTCCTCAGAGTACGAAGCGCTTGGCCTAATTATCATACGATTCCCTTGCCCCTTTTCTTTCCGCATGTATTCCTTCAGTGTTTCTCGAAAGATATGAGATGTCTCTTTTTAGGGTTTTGTCGTTCTGGTTTGAACTGATGGGTAATGATGAGGGTTTAGGCTTGCTCAAGACTTTGTGTCATGATTCATGAGTAAAGAGATCTCTAAAAGGAAACAATACTTTTATTAACTGAAAAATTGAAACCCTAATTATGAATGCAAGCAGCGCAATCATTTTGGAGGAATTACAAATATTGGGAAATTGCGGGGAAAAATAATAAAGACAACGCTGGAGGAAAATGTAGCACAACGTTTTAGCTAGGTATTGAAAGACTTGAACCATCATGAGTGAATTATTACACCTTCCAGTTCGTCTGCATTGATGAGATTGCAGTAACCCCCTAAGACAACGTCTGCCACTAGGTATGGCTCATCTTTTCCTTCTGTATGTGAATCGGGCTGAGCGGTAACTTTCACTACCATATCTCCAATCTGAAACGGGTTTGGGTGTTGCACATCTACTTAACTCTCAGACTCATTGTCTTTGATTGAGATAGATTTTTTATTTTAATTAAACATTCAAAAGGCCCAGCACCCCATTCACATATCCTAGTAACGGCTAGGTTGACGATCGGATCAAGTCCCCGACCCTTGACGAAAGGTGGATTGACTGATTGTAGAAAGGGTTTTTCAATAAGACTTACTTGGTTCGGAATCTTCGAATGTACGTCGATGGGCTTTCTCCAGGTAGCTGCGTCACATTGGCAAGTTGTTGATGTTAGAAATCAGCTCCCTAATCATGCCTACTAGTTTCTTATTAGCTATAAACAAGCTGTTTGTAAACATAGTTAACACTTCCTGCTGATAGACTGTTCTTTATATGATTTAGGATCACATATTCTATATCTTCATGTCAATAGATAGGAAGTTTATAGGAAAACTGTAGAACATGAAAGCTTGTAAACTTTAGCTATTACTGCAATTAGATGAACTTCCACTTCTATCTTTTCTTGTTCTTGGATGATGGAATAAGTTTTCTTTTAAACAAGATCTAGAGTGGAGTCCACCTCATTCTAAGTAGAACATGTGTCAATCAACCTACCATCATAAGTTGAAAAACAATCCTACAAATATAAGATATCAACCAATATAACATTCCTTATCTTAAAAAACAAGATAAACAATACATAGCATTACTCACTGATTAGTATTATTTCTAATCCAGATTAATTAAAACACAAAGCATGTTTTACTGCTAAACCAACACAAAGTCTAACATCTCCCACTTTGGTTAGCAATAAAACCTTTTAGTTTTTTAGAAAATCATTTCAAAATCAGACATGGATTAACAAGTTGTAAAACTGTAGGCGACCACCAAATTTAGAATACAATAATTTTAACCAATGAGTAAACTGTCATGTATAACCTTATCCTCAAGACCAACAATACACTAGATTTCGACAATGAAGACCCACATACCATTTAAAATATACATAGACCATTTCCATAATCAGAAAACTATGCGAATTATCAATCTCGAGTTAATATTTACTGGCATACTAAGATTAGTATCCCAAAAGAAATCTCTTTATGCCTCATAGAACAGACTTCTTTATGATTTCAAAAGGGCTTGCTAATGTCTCATTCAAGAGACTACAACATGCTTATGATCTCAAAAGAGATCTGCTAATGTCATCAAAAGACTACAACATACTGTTGATCTCAATAGAGATCTGCCAATGTCATCATAAGACTACAACATACTGTTGATCTCAATAGAGATCTGCCAATGCATCACTTAAGACACTACAACAATATAGAACAATGACAACAATTAAACAAGAGATGTTCATATGTAAACTGAAGTTGATTTGATTATATATGCAACTAAAAAACATACATACTTTAGTTTTATAATTAAAAGAGATTAACAACACCCATAGATGCAACATGCTCTTTAAACACTTAAGGGCTCAAACATTTAGTCATAGGATCTGCAAGCATGCGTTCAGATGGAACGTGAGAAAGAACAATTTCTCGATCCTTGATTTTGCGTTTAACCAAGAAATACTTAACATCTATGTGTCTCACTCTTCCCGTTCCTTGACTGTCTTTAGCAAAACTTATTGCAGCTTGGTTGTCACAGTAGAACTTCATAGGTCTAGATATTGAATCTATAACTAAAAGGCCTCTCATGAAGTTTCTTAACCAAACAGCTTTAGTGGTTTCCTCATAACAAGCAATATATTCTGCTTCCATAGTAGATTGAGCCTGAATTGATTGCTTCACACTCCTCCATGATATAACACCATTAGCAAACAAAAAAACATAACCTGATGTGGATTTCAGACTATCCGAACCTAGAAAATTAGAATCAGAATAACACTCAACTTCCAATTCTTTTGATCTTCGGTAAACAAGCTGAAAATGCTTTGTTCGCTGCAAGTATCAGAACAATTTCTTTACTGCCTTCCAATGAGGTTCTCCTGGATTGTGCTGGTAGAGTCCTAACATACCAACCACAAAGCATATATCTGGGCGAGTGCAAATCATGGCGTACATTAAGCTACCAACTGCTGATGCATACCGTTTCGAATCTATACGGGTCCTCTCAAAATCTGATTTTGGGCACTGTAGTTTGTTAATAACATCACCTTTAACAATAGGTGCTTCACACGCTGCACAATTCTGCATTTCAAACCTCTTGAGAAATTTATTGATGTAGGTTTCTTGAGATAAACCTAACAAACCCCTGTTTCTATCACGATTTATCTTTATACCCAGAACATAAGAAGCTTTTCCTAAGTCTTTCATCTAAAAGTTAGTTGAGTGAAAATTCCTAGTATCATACAGCATGTGAAAATCATTAGTAGCAATCAAGATATCATCAACATAGAGAATCAGAAAGATAAACTTGCTCCCACTAGTTTTCAGGTAAATGCATCTATCTGCCACATTTTCAACAAAACCAAAAGAGGATATTACTTGATCAAACTTCATATACCATTGCCTAGAGGCTTGTTTCAGCCCATATATAGATTTCTTCAAGTAACATACTTTTCCCTCTTGATCTTTAGATGCTAAACCTTCCGGTGGTACCATATAAATTTTCTTATCCAGATCACCATTCAAAAAAGCTGTTTTCACATCCATTTGAAACAATTCCAGATCGGAATGAGCTACCATTGCCATAATAACTCTAAACGAATCTTTTTTGGAAACAGGAGAAAAGGTTTCTTCATAATCAACACTTGGTTCTTGAGTATACCCCTTCGCAACGAGTCTCGCCTTGAATCTTTCGATACTCCCATCAGCATTACGTTTGATTTTGAAAATCCATTTACATCCAATTGTTGTTGCACCTTCTGGAAGATCCACCATATCCCATACTCCATTCTTGTCCATTGATTCTAATTCTTCATCTATGGCAGGAAGCCAAGAGAGCGAATTCTTTCCATTCACTGCTTGTGAATATGTTAATGGTTCTTCCAAATCATCAACAATGCCATCTGATTCTACCATGAAAGTACTAAATCCGGGTTTTACGATGGTTTTTCTTGGTCTAGCAGATCTACGAAGAACTATTTCATCATTTCTGCAGCTTTAGATGATTCTGGAACATCAATAGTGGATTCCTTTCGAACTGAAGTTTTAACATCTGCATGATAATATTTTTTTTCAAACACAACTTGTCGAGTTTCACTCCCACTGATTTCATCATTCTCTAGAAACTTAGCATTATTAGTTTCTGCAATTTCGAAAGGTCTGGATGGACAATAAACCCTGTATACTTTTGATCTGTTTGGGTAACCAACAAAGAAACAACTTGTGGTGCGAGAATCAAGAGATTTTTCTGAATGATTATATAGCCTAGCTTCCGCTGCGCATCCCCAAACATGAAAATGATTTACACTAGGCTTTCTACCTTTCCACAGTTCATAAGGAGTCTTTGGTACTGCTTTAGTAGGAACACGATTCAGTATGTATGTTGATGTCCATAAGGCTTCTCCCCAAAAGGACTCAGATAGAGTAGAATTGCATAACATGGTACGAACTATGTCTTTGTAGGTTCTGTTTCGCCGTTCTGCAACCCCATTTTGCTCCGGTGATCCAGAATTGGTGAATTGAGGCACAATTCCATGCTCTCGAAGAAAATACAGTAATTTTCCATGAGATTCTCCAAAAGAGTCTGCCTTTCCGTAGTATTCACCTCCCCTGTCATATCTGAGCACTTTGAGCTTCTTGTCAGTTTGATTTTCAACTTCTGCCTTATAAGTTTTGTAAGCTTCAAGAGCATCAGTCCTTTCCTTAATGAGATAGACATACCCGTAGCGAGTATAATCGTCTATAAATGTAATAAAGTATCGATGCCCACCTCTAGCAGGAATAGAAAAGGGACCACATATGTCTGTATGTACGATTTCAAGTAAATCATGACTTCGTATTGTTGTCTTCTTTCTAGTTTTCACAAGTTTTCCTTTAATACAAGCGATACAAGTGCTAAAATCTGAAAAATTCAGCTTTGGTAGAATATTTTCCCTTATAAGTCTTTCCATTCATACTTTAGATATATGTCCCAAACGTTGATGCCACAACATGGAAGAGTTATATGAATTTAAGCTTCTTTTGGTGCCTTTAGAAGTATCAACATTCATACACAACGCTGAATTTACAGAACTGAGATCAACATTTAACTTGTAAAGATTATCCACATTCGGCCCAAAACCAACCAGCTGAGATTTATGATACATACTGAAACAACCACCACCGATAGAAAAAGAAAAGCCCTTAGAGTCGAGCCTACCAACTGATATTAAACATCTGCTTACAGTAGGTACGTAAAATACATCAAAAGGATCCAAAATATTTCCGGAATCCAGCGTTAGTCGCACATTCCCAATGGCTTTAACTTCCACTCCTTGAGCATTTGGAATATATAGACACCGCTCTTCCTTACTTAGTTTCCTCTAGCTTTTGAATGCCTACAAGGAATTAACAATATGAATGGTTGTTGCGATGTCTAACCACCAAGTGTTCAAAGGAGTATCAACAAGATTAATCTCAAAACACATCATATGAAAATCAGTACCTTGTTGCCTTTATCCTTATTAGTTTCAGATGCATCTTTCGAAGTTTCCTTTTGCTGCTCTTGAGGTTTCTTACCCTTTCCTGATTTCTTGAAGGTTTTCTTGTTGGGACCAAGAGTAGTAAAATGTGCATATTCCTTTGTTTCACGTCGCTGCCTTTCTTCTTCTTGTACACAACGAGCAATTAACTCATTTACATCCCATTTCCTGTCGCTAGTATTGTAATTAACTTTAAAAGTCTCAAACTGTCTCGGAAGTGAATTAATCGCATGTTGCACAAGAAAATCATACTGTAAGATTCATATCCCGGCCCAGTAGCTTGTAAATCGGATCTGCCATTTGAAGTATATGATCTCGAATACTCCCTTCACCATTATACCGCATAGAAGTTAAGCGGCCCATATGAGTAACAATCATAGACTGGGCCAGAACTTCGAAGCGTGATTGAATAACCTCTATTAGATCTTTAGCCGTATCTTTCAATGGAATTCCACCTCCAATGGCATCTAGAGTCGCACTACGGATAATCACAATACTCATTCTGTTTTCCTTTTCCCATTTCTAGAAATCTAGTTTTCATTTCTAGTGGAAGTGTCGACAAGCATGTCTGGTTTAGGTTCTCTAAGAGTAATATCATAATCCAAATAACCAAGAACTATATCGAGATTGACTTCCATTTCAGGTAATTTGTACCACTAAGAGGCTCAATACTAGCCACAAGACCTTGAATTTGTGCAGGATTCATTGTTGTAACTGAAAAGATGCATGTACAAATGATATATATGTGTTTAAACATAAAAAATCATTATAATACTTCAAGTTGTTTACAACACCAGCACATGAAACTTCATATAGCATAAATTAGAACTAACAATTGTTATTGAAACTTCATGATAACAATATTTTGATCTCATACTTGATACAATCACAACTTCACCTTTGGGTAAACTTGTAATATACCAAGTCTTAAACACAAAAAAAGACTAATCAGCCTACGCATAGTATTCAACGGAACTTTTAAACCTTTGGGTCGAAAATATCTATCATTTACTACGTATAAATAGAATATCTTGTTCCATTACAGATGTTACAAGTATGATTAACCTTTGGGTATCGTCATACGAACAACATCTGAAATGCAACTTTACATAGTCCTTTCATAACAAAAATATGTAGCTTTTATCAGCTCCCTAAGTATCACTTTGGTGACACATAGAAACGATAAAGTCACACCAAGACTACTACAAGGCTTCAAATAATTCTTTAGATCAGCCTTGTAACATAACAACAACAAAACACACATACTACATGATTTGAATCTTAAGAGTTTCATGTTTAAGCTAATATGTGAATTGTTTTCATTTCATAATAGTCACAACAACTACTAAAACATGTTATGTAGAATATGTTATACCTAGGGCTCTGATACCAATGTTAGAAATCAGCTCCTTAATCATGCTTACTAGTTTCTTATTAGCTATAAATAAGTTGTTTGTAAACATAGTTAACACTTCTTGATAGACTGTTCTTTATATGCTTTAGGATCACATATTTTATATCTTCATGTCAATAGATAGGAAGTTTAAGTACATACCTTAGTTTATAGGAAAATAGTGGAACATGAAAGCTTGTAAACTTTAGTTGTTACTGCAATTAGATGAACTTCCACTTCTATCTTTTCTTGTTCTTGAATGATGGAATAAGTTTTCTTTTAAACAAGATCTAGAGTGGAGTCCACCTCATTCTAAGTAGAACATGTGTCAATCAACCTACCATCATAAGTTGAAAAAAAGTCATATAATATAAGATATCAACCAATATGCCATTCCTTATCTTAAAAAACAAGATAAACAATACATAGCATTACTCACTAATTAGTATTAATGCTAGTCCAGATTAATTAAAACACAAAGCATGTTTTACTGCTAAACCAATATAAAGTCTAACAGTTGATACAAAAACAAATAATATTCGGGGTTGGACGACTTGTTGGAAATCCTTTCAGGTATAGACACTGGCAAAGGACACACTCCTAGCTTTTCTTTGTTATCATGCACCCACGATCACCCCAGAACCATATCATAATTCGGGCATTCTTGCACAATATAAAATTTGTCGCGTGTTAGAGCGTCTCCCACCTTGATTTCGAGGTCGATATGCCTGTAAGCGTCTCTAGACTCTCCTTCCGGGCTTTTGATTATGGTTGGACAGAGAATGGCTTCCTGTTTTGGAATCTTTGCGGCTCTCGGAGTCTTGATGGTGAAAACGTTGAAGTCGAGGCCGCGTCAATCAATCTTATTTGTCGAACTCGACGCCCTTGGGATTGGGCGAAATATATCTTGGTCGTAGTCCCCAGTGAACTCCCTCATTGCCTAGTTGAAGTTCCCCCGCATCTATTTTTTCTTTGAAAAGATGTTTCAACTTGTTGCATTCATTGGTGGGATGATTGACGAACCTGTGGTAATGGAAATATTTTGGATTTGCCATCTCTTCCTCAGTTGGTGGGCGTCTGACAGGAGGTAGTTTGATGGCATCATCCTAAATCCATGCTTCCGGGAGCTCAATTACTTCCTCTATTGGGAACGAGAAGTTTGGAGCGGCATCTCAACTTCTTGTTGTGTTATGTGACGTTTTTAGCCGGTGCCTTCCGTGGTGGAGGCTGATCTTGTTGGTCTTTGCACGTTTGGGTTGTTGTTCCACCATTTGGAGCTTTTTTCTTTCCTCCTTCACCTACTACACTTACGAGAAGGTCCATCATTATATTGTTTATTGATGAGACGTCTGCTTCCTCGAGTCTCACATGCATCTTCGTTTCTGGCGGGTCTCTCAAGTGTCTGGGGTGTTGTCGTGGTTGAGCGTTTAGCGGCTTCATGAAGTTCAGAAAAAGTTTGGAAACGCAAGTTATCCAGTAGCGCGCGATAGATGTGTACCATGTCGTTGATGCATGACTCTACCAAGCTGTTTTGATCACGTTTGGATCGTGACAATCCAGGCCCCGAATCTGTATCTCTTGACATAATCATTTGGATGCTCGTTGTTTCGTTGGAACATTCTCCGCAAGTCTGAAAAGGTGATTTGTTCGGTACGAAGAAATACTTCTTGTATAAAACGGCTACCATCTCACACCAGTTGGATATGCTGTTTGGTGCGATGTTTTTGTACCAGGTGTACACTCTGCTGGTAAGTGACTTTGAGAACTCTTTCAGGCGGAGGACATGGTTGTATTCGTCCTCTCCTAATTACTCCATAAAACGAGAGATGTGTTCACGAGAATTACCAGTACAATCATAAAGGGAAAATTGAGGAGAAGAGTATCCTCTCGGGAGAGGAACTCTTTTCACATCGGGAGGATAAGGAGGTTGATGTTGATGCAGGTCTACCGGGTTTTCCTTGCCTCGATTTTGGAGAAGTCTTTCTAGATCCTCACGCGTGATGAAATTGGATGGCTGATTCCTTTCTCTTGAGCGCTCAGGAGCAACACGAACTTCCTCATCTATGAATGCACTCCCAGTTGAAGTGCGTGCGCCAAGAGTGTTGAAAGTACTCCTTATTGGTTCTATGGGCTGACGCGACTCTTGTGGTAGTCATTTTGTTGGTGTCTTGAGGAAAGTGAGTACCTCTTTCTGAGTTGTAACCATGTCCGTATGAGCCTTAGCGAGAACTTCTTGTCTTTCCATTAAATTGACAATGGTAATAGGGGTTGGCCTCCTCTGTCTCCTCCAGTCTATCGTCCTGATGGGGGAGTGGCAGTAGCTCTAGTAACAACCGGGGGTGTTACGCTCGAAGAAATATTGGGGGTGGCGGCGGCGCTCAGCTCTGGTGATTGAAGGTGTCACGCCTGGGGAATATTTCCTGCACCGCTGGTGTTGGTGGTTGAGGATATAGTGCCACGAGATGCGTTGATCGTGCTGGTAGGCGATACATTGGTGTCACCGGCAGGAATGTGGGACACCAGGGGTGTTGTCAGCGCCAGTAACATCGGGATTTATCGCTGATCCAGACCTAAGATCCACCATCTTGAATTCGAGAAAATTGAAAATGAAATTGAAAATTGATCTTGCTACTAGAGAGATTAATCTCCCTTGTGGTATGATTACTTTTGGGTAAAAGCGGTTCTTTGTTTTGGTAAATTTGGGGTGTGTTGTTGAGAAACGAATTCAAACCCTTAACAAATGCCTTTGCAGGGAGTACTTTTAGATTCGAGAGATCAATCGTAAGACTTTGGCCTAAACCAAGAAATGGTCGTTCAGTTGATTCGGTCACAAGGTGAAGGAGAAGGGTTGATCTTAGGGAGGGAAGCGAAGAAGGTGTTTGAGATCAGAATGTTGAATTATGAAGGTGTGGCTGTTTTATGACTTGTATCAGAGTATGGTTTCTGGATACTTGTGTTGATAACACTTGTGTTCAGTGTTGAAATAGGTTGAAATCATATTTATACAAGTCATGTTCGATCACCTTGATCTCGTAGGAAGTGCAGGGATTAAGTAGTGGAGAAGTGGGATTGTGTAAAAAGTGGTGATCACCACGTTTCCATTACGAGGGGAAAATGGTCACACTTTCACCCAGTACTCTCGCCGCACGCTGTAAACCGCCAGACCAATACCCCAGTTAGCATCTCCCAGTTTGTGACATGTTTGATGTCTCGAGTAAATAGGCCAAGTCGTGAGACTCGCCGCTAAAATTAGCACATAGTGCTTTTAGGTCAAATAATAAATTATTTGTGAAAACAATATTTATAAAACATTGCTTATAATTGATGTATATAAAGTATCGCTTTTAAATAAGCAGCTGAGAATAAACGATGTGAGAATAATCGCTTTTAAATACCCCGAGAGATTGTCCGGACGGTCCCTATGTGAGAGTGGCGGCTGGTAGCCAATCTAGCATCCTATCGGTCGGCCCAAGTTAGATCTAGGCCGGTTAAATCGGCTAGCCAAGTTGAGTGGATGAGATGGTTTGCGGCAGTTGATGGCCGCCGTTGTATTACATGCAAGCAGCGCAACTAGTTACCTTTGGGAGATCATTTTGGATCCTTATGGGAAAGTCTTTGCTTGGTCGATCACTCCTCATGAAAGAGGAGTGGATGGTGATCATGACGACATCTCGTTAGTCATCTGAAATCAAATCTTGGCCGGTCGACTTGGCTTGCGAAGTTGGACGGCGGAGACAATTTGCGACAATTGCTAACTGTCGTTGATTCAATTTTAGAGTTTTAAAGTCGTGTGGAAACCTACTTTGGGCCAACGACTTTAGGAATTAACTTTTTGTTAGAGAATATTCGATTGGTCAGCACAATAGCCGAGCCGCCACTGAACGTGTCCGCACCCTACTCGTTGAGTGATATTGAATCTAGGTCGTCCGACTAGGATGGCGAGGATGGACGGCCATGATTGATTTGTGGCAGTTGTATAATGCCGCTGACTCAATTTAGAGTATAAAGAGCGCGCGATCACCCTACTTTGGGCAAGCGGTTTAACGCGCTCTTGGATTAATATGAGCAAGTCGATCGACCGAGGGTGGAGTTGGGTCGACGGTGAACACGTTAGCACTTATTTAATCATTCGAAGGAAGATCTAAGCCGTCCAACTAGGCTAGCTAAGTTGGACGGTCATGATGTTTCTGAAACCGTTCTGGCCGGTCTTAGCTCGTTTGAGCTCTCTTTTTCAACTGCGCGATCACCCATGTTAGGGTTAACGTTTGATGATGTTGCGAGTATGCTAGATGAAATCCGATCGGTCGGGGTATTAGTGGGCCCGCTGGTGGTCATCATGATGATCGCCTAGTTCCGCTAGGAGTAGGCTAGGCCTATTGAATTGCATGGCCAAATCGTGTGGCCGTGATCGTTTCTTAAGACTGATATGGATAGTCTAGATTTTCCTTAAGGAATTAAAACGCGTTCGATCACGCTAACTTTTAATTAAAAATTGTGTGAACACGCTGATCTCTTTTTCAGAGGGTGGTGTAGCCTATGTGAGTGTTTTCATGCAGGTCTCAATACTGACACTTCGGGAGATTCATGCTACTCCGCTGCGAGTGAACATTAATCGTCATGTCATGCCAATATTGAGAGTTCAGCTGAGAACATAGCATAGGAAAACACTAAATTTGGTCATGCATTAGTGAATAATGCAATAGGTTCTGAGAATATCGAAAGTCGTTGCTTCACGCACCATTACGAATAAACTTCATAAATATGTTGAATTGGTCAATACATATGTAAGTAAAGAGGTATGGACACTCATTACTTTTTAAATGGCCTTTATTTCTTTGCAGGATGACGACGCATTAAATACCGGGTTTTACAATTTTGACCTTGAACTAAAAACCACCATCAACAGTGAGTATTGAAGAGCTTTGTCTTGGCATCCATAGTAACCCTAAACAGCTTTGCACAACCTTCCAAATGCCATAAACAGAGTTGTGTAGGGTAAAAATAAGACCTGGTGATGGTAAAGGTGAAATTTATTGGGGTTAATATTGGGTTTACTGGTGTTGGTAGAAGATGGTTTTTTTTGCATTGTGAAAAGGCATGATTGCCTGAGAGGTGTAAGAAATAATCCAACTGTTGATGATACCCCAATTAATAACAGTGCCTCCCAACAGGTGCTTGTTACTCTGAATCTGCATAAAACCAATAGTTTTAATTAAAACCCAAATAAACTCTTCAAAATTAGGTGGCCTAATTACTCTTCTCTTAAAGGTAATTCCAACAGAATTGAAAGCAAATGAAATCGTCTAAAATTAGACATTGAAAATAGGGTTTAGTAGGATAATGATGATGTCTAAAGGGTTGTGCATGGCATTGAAGTGGCGTGAATAGCCAAGCGACAAGATGCTTGACCAAATGTCATAAAGTGCCATTTATGGCTAATCTACCACCATTATTTAATAGGGTGATAAGCCAAAAATTATACCAAAATAAGCAAAGAAAAGAAGATAGAGAAAAAGAGATTAAGAGAAATGGCCGATCTTTTGCATCCAGTTTTCTTGGGAGGAGGAAATCCAGGCCTACCACCCGATTTCGATGCTATGCGACATGCAAAAAGTGCAATTGAGGCGTTAACCAGTCTAGAGATGGAGAGTTTGATCGCTTATCTGGATCTGTAGAAGACCAAGAAGAAGGAGCAGGAAGAGACAGAAGAATTTGAGAGATTGAGAATTGAGAATGATGAGGAGTTCCAATTATGGATGAGGAAGTTAGATGTTGTGGATGCACGTCGACACCGGAAGAGACTCCAATGAAGAGAAGAATGGAACACATCATGGGGAAAGACTCGAAGTATGACTGAGAGTGATAGTGAAAATGAAGAAAATGAAGAAGAGAAGAATGGTGAAGAACAAGAAATGGAGAAAAGCAGTGCAGATTCAAAGAAAATGGAGAAGAGAGCGAGAAAGTTAGAGAAGAAGAAAAGGAAGAGGCATGAATATGAAGAGATGATGTATAAGCGCTATCTTGCTGAGAAATCACACAATCCCCGTAATTTTGCTCGGACCATGTCAGAACCGCTAAATATCGATTCCGACGGAGAGGAAATTCATAGGTTGGACAATGACGGAAATCTGTATTTCTTTGGTGAGATGGTGCCTTGCTTGGACGATGAATCCAATGATGAGGATGAAGATCTCCAGGGGCCATATACAACTTGAGAGGGTGATGACGGTAAGGGTGTGTACTATGTGTTTGATGAGTTGAACTACACCGATGTGATGAGGACGATTCAGGTGATTGTCTGAAGGTACTATCAATTCCCTTAGAGTATTGTGATGTATTAGTCGGTAATACTCTTGTACATCTTCGTGAAAATTTGTGGGGAAATTGATGGTATTTAAAGTCACTGAAGAAGTGCTTGGAGAAGGGAGTTTTAATTGCATCCATTTGGTGGTAAGTTCTTTTATGGTATTTTGTTTGGTGGAAGGTAATGATATCAGTTTTAGAATGTATACTGTGGTTTTGGGGTTCAGTTGGCGACATATGTATAGTATGAAAAGCTGCTTGAAGAGTTGCAGTGGAAGTAATAGTAGAACTTTTTTTATCCGATGGGATTGCAAGGTTGCAGCTTAGGTTTGAATTTGTGTAAGGAAGGTTGTAGTGAAATTGAAGGTCTTTCAGATGTTCAAGATTAGTATTCTGCTTATATTTTCTTTCCTTGAATGTAATTACTCCAGTTGTGTTCTTGTAGATGTTTAAAGTTTCCGTAATACTAGACTTGAACTGAATGTTGGTTTGATGTGTGTAAGATTGGTTGTCTATTTATCTTATTTTTTTGGTTTCGGTAGTGATAGAATGTGTATAAAAGATAAACATACAGATGATGTTCTTAGTGAAGGACTTCAAAATTCCAAAGATTGTTAACTACCCTTTATTGATTATTGTTACCATAAGAAATATGTATAATTATATAGCCTTGTTTATATTCGTTACATAGGTGCTTTAAAATGCTTTTCAACGGTATAAAGTTTACGAAAAACCGTGGTATAGTTTAAGAGATAAATCATTTCTAAGTTTTACTAGCTATTATCCATAAGGGTATAATTGTAAAGAATACTTAAACATACTCACATTTTCTCCTTACCTTGAATTGTGCAAACTACAACTAGCTCATCTAATTTGGGAAGGAGGGAGTAATATTTGTATTTTAGCCTGTCTATAAGTCTAATTAGCCAACGTAAATTTCATCCCTATGCAATATTTAGCCATATGAGAGAAATTAAAACCTCGAATCTTATTCAAAGCAAAAAAATCTTATTCTCCACATCGTATCTCCCATATTTCTTCCATAAATTCAAAAAAATGTTTGTTTGTAGCTTTATTTGTCTATCTATCTAGTATTGAGTAGGTGAATTAGAATTGCAGACTAATCATCATGCGGCCTTCGGCCGTCCTACCCGTCAATGATATATTGGCCCTACCCAAACAATAATCTTGGGTCCGTCCTTGATAACTGTTGATGGTGGATTTTCGTTTAAGGTTAAAATTGTAAAAAAACCTGAAAAATCATGCGCTGACATCTTGTAAAAGATAAAGCCATTTATAAGTGTTGGATATTCCCTCACTTAATTCACCAAGAATGGATCATGTAGCAACAATCCCTTCTTGTGAATTTCATATCGACCTTGTATTTCTGTACTCATTATCGGTGTGGCATGACGAATCGAGTGTTACTCTTATAGAGTAACATGAACCTCAAGCACTATAATGAATCGATTATCGGTGTGGCATGGTCGAGTGTTACTCATATATAGAGTAACACGAACCTCCAAGCACTATAATGAAACCATGTACGAAATACCCGTACAAGGCTGATACTCGGTGTGTTATATTAGCCCGAGCCCCTCTCGGTGTGTTATATTAGCCCGATTGAGCCCCTCTCGGTGTGTTATATTAGCCCGATTGAGCATCCAGGACTTGATCAGTATCGATCTCGGATATGATACGATCTTGATCATCCAACTCCACAAGCATGATTGGATGACCACAGATCAATTCCATCACCCCAAGCATGGTATGGAATACCCATGGCCTTAGCTTGCCAGATATGATCTGATCGCAGTCATCCAACTCCACAAGCATGATTGGATGACCACAGATCAATTCCATCACCCCCAAGCAGGTATGGAATACCCACGGCCGACCCCGCATGGTCGACCATTGGCCTTCGCTTGCCAAGAAACCGTCCATACCAAGCATTATGGACGAAAAACCCTAAATTAGGGTTTGCGGCATATTACATGTGTCGCAAAACGGTCTCAACCGTCCATCTTCGCAGGCATAGATGGAGGGTGTAGATGTAGACTCAAAGGGCCCGGAGCATGTCGACACAATCACTGTGTGACCGCCTACACACTTGACCAATCGGTCAAAGCCAACCATGGTTGGTTATAACAAATTCGTCCGCCCAAAAGAGCATGGTCGCGCGGCTTTGAAAGCCAAAATTAGGGCTTCAAGTCATCACGCGCGTCCATCTTCTCGGACGAATGGAGGGTCCGATTGGATTAACCAAGGCCGGTCATACCAAAGCATGACCACCGTGGGCCCATCTACTTCCTCTTGCGGTCGGCCAAGGCACATCACTCCGGCCAACCCAAAACGCACGCCCAAACTCGTGCGGTTACACTCCCAAATCCTAAACTGATCTCAACCGCTCAACTTCACCGGATGATTTGAATGGCTTAGATCACGTTTTCATGGGATAATCAGGTATAGGTGTGAACACCAACCTACCACCTACACGATGGTATGATCGACCAAGACCGACCAAGATGGGTCGTCTTGGGGCGCGCGCCCAAACTTGGGATAACACGCGGTTATCAATTCCTTTGCGGTAAGAGATTTCTGCCGCAAACCGATCTCAACCACTCCTCTTTGACGGTCAAATTGAGTGGCCTAGATTGCATCTCCATGAAACGGTGAGACATGGACGTGTACACCATCATGCCGTCAACACGCATGTATGGTCGGTCCTCCACAAAATCCTTCCCATGCTTGGTTTCGACCAAGTCGAAGAGTGATGCTTGCGCACCTCTTTAAAAACCCCTGATCTCATCAACGGTCATGAGATGAGTGTCTCAAACATCATCTCATCCGTCCGACTTCTTGACTTGGTTATACAACCACGGTCGGGGAGTTATTTGGTTAGTGAGGAGTCATTACCCATCACTTTACCACACCGTAATGCAGTACCTGCATAAAATACACACGATACTCCACAAGTATCGACTTTCTGAATAACGCAGTTATTCAATTCAGCATTACATGCTATCTTCCGTGGATCCACGATCCACATTCCGGACATCAATCATGTCACAAATCGGGGATACTTACCGGGGTATTGGTGCAGCGGTTTACGGCGTGCGGCGTGCAACGCGCCATTACAAGAACGTGTTAGGAAGTCATGGACGGTTAGAGATGAACTGGAGAAGTGGGCAAGACCGGTCGTATGCTACCGACACACAACTCCACCACTCCATCATTCCATTACCTCCACTTCCCACGAGAAACGTGAATAAGGCTCAATGACTTGTATAAATAGGTTCTCCGCCCTATTTCAAACGACAACAAGAAACGACGAGAACAACACAAGTTGGTCAAGTGTTAAACAAAGTGTATTCAAACACTCGAGCACCTTGCATCAACCGTAAGCTTGCTCATCTTTATTTACAAGTCATAAGCAAGCCAACACCTTCACAATCTCAACACCTTCTTCGCTTCCCTCCCTAAGATCAACCCCATCTCCTTCACTTTGTGACCGAAACAAGTGCGGAACGGCCATTTCTTGGTTTAGGTAGGACTTGCACGAGATTGATCTCTCGAATCTACAAGCACTCACCGCGCAGTGCATTTGTTGAAGGTTTAGATTCATTCCTCATCCACACCCCAAATTACCAAATTCAGCGGGGAGTAGTTTTCACCCATCAACAATTGGCGACCACAAGTGGGAGATTGATCTCTCGGTTACAAAAATCGAATTCTCAATTCTTCGGTTTTCGTGTCACGATGTATCTTCACCCGGAGTCCGCGGTGGTTCGAGATATCATGGGAAGCATATTTGGAACGTTGGAGGATGTCTTGGCGAATCAAGCCGGTATCACGGAAGGCGAGCGAGACATTTCGCCTTTTGAATGACATAGCAAGCACAATTACAAGAAGGATACATCCACTCCGCAAGAAACGGTGAATCCTTAGCCGGGGATCACACCTTTACCGGGGAGAAACAAAAGAGCGCGTAATCGCGGGGGACTCGGGAAAGATGAACGGCGGGGGTCCGGTCGACGATGAGAATCCGAGACAACTCCACGAGAGAAGAGACTTGTCCGGAGCACTACAATGTGCGCGGATAAAGAAAGGGAGCCTGCAGCCTATGGAACCGTGTTAGAAGATTTATATCTCAAAACCCTCATTTGAAGCCCGGAAGACTGTTCGACCCGCATCAACCTTTGTTTGAGTGAAGAAATGCTTGAGGAAGGAGAGATCAATCAAGGAACGCGTGAGTACGAGAGGATGGGAACGTTCAATTCGATCACTCGGCGGTGACATTACGACACCTTCCACATCACTCGCCTAGGCAAGCGATCCGAGATATGATGACATCCGCAAGTCTTACAACTTCATTTCCTATTCCACATCAAGGCCACGGAGAGACATTGCAACGCCCCGCTAACGCAGGAAAAGCTAGACTCAAGGTACTTACATTTCCCCTTCCCGGTGAAGAAGATCACGGAGCTACTAGAGACGTGGGTGCGAAATGGAGAGTTGAAGCTACCCCCGTGCAGCGCCCACCTACTCGATCAACAAGTAATGGATACAGGTACTGTCATTACCATCGGTTCCTTCATCACCCCACCAGTGAATGCAACGCTTTGAAGCGCATTGTTCAGGAGAAGCTCGGTTCAGAGATAGCTTGCGGAGGATTTTCTTAGAGAGGCTACTCCGGTCTGATATGGTGAGGCTTCAAAAGGCAAGTAAGTTTTACTCAACAACTTTACAAGAAAGATAGTTTAGAATTCACTGGGGACTTAGCATCCCGCACGTGGAGAAAGAGGCTCAGTGATCAAACGCCATGTTTGTTTCCATTCGTACCTCCCTTTTACATAACATTTGCAACTTCATATATGTGCAATCATTCATGACCAAGATGCAAACCTCATTTAACATAATCTCTTTCAAAAAGTTTGTTCACAAAACTATCTCAAAATAAGCCAATTCAATTACCTATTCAAAACCGGAAGTCAGAAGAAAATCCTCACTATCACTCAAAAAACATCTAAAAGGAAAAACAAGTCGGTAGCTACAATCTTTCAAGGGAAGTCCTTCAACAAAGAACTCGTCCTTACGGGCAAGAGAGGCTTTCATCCTTTGAGTCTGACTGTTTGACTCCGGTTCTTTAGACAACCTCTCAACCTCTTCTTCCCGACGAGCAACACGATCCGCGGAAGGGACTTCATCATGTAGTTTACGGAGCTCCTGAATCTCGGAGAACCCTTTGAAGAACCAGGGAGCATTGAAGGCATGCTGCGCAAACACGTCCGGATGGCACCTCCAATCTTCAATCACCTCTTCGGAAAGCTGTTCCACCAGTCGCGCGCTCATCCCACGGATAGAAACTAAAGCTTCTTGGACGCGGTTGACCAATGCAAGACGACTCTTGAGCTTCGTGGTGGTAGCAATATGGTAGTGTTTCTTCCAGTTGCCGTGTACAACTTTTCAAACTGAACAGAAGACTGCTTGAATCCACCAACCAACACATGACCTGGATAAGGGACGGTAAAAGGAGGATCGAACAAAGCCCCAGGCTGCATCACCGGCAATTCGGCGACCGCGGGAGTCTTGTCAGTTGCAGGAGGCCTTTCAGAAGAAGTCACCACAATAGCCATATAGTCCGGAGCCTGTTCAGGATGGATGCCAAGGGGAGCCGTCTCAACTACAGCGGGCACCGTCTCTCTTGTATTCCTTACGGCATCTATTTCACTCTGGGTGCTAACTTCCATCACAGCCCCGTCAACAAGATCACTGAGGGAAGCGCCTTGTTCCACCGAGCTTTCATCATCTATGTCGTGGTCAGAAAAAGGAGCGGTTTCTTCAGACTTCTTAGCATGAGGACCAGTACCGCCAACCTTCTCGTTTTGGATGCGTGCCAACCTTGTGAAAGCATTATCTTTCGATATTCCCTGATTTCAAGCAAGGATCGTTTTAAGAATTTCTTGGAGAAATGAAAGAACCGACGGGAAGAAATTTAAATACCGCATATTGGAGGAATTGAGAATTCTGGGACCGCATGCTTGCCTCTTGAGTCTCTCTCCTACTTGGGGCTGCAACTCTCGGCTCGGGTCCGTTTGGTGGAAGTGGCTTCAACCGGAAATGCTTCGTCAAGACGTCGGAAGATAGTTCACCACGGGGATCTGTCCACAACACTCTCAGAATCCCTGGATAGCCATAAAGAGGAGCCGCAATCACGGCGAGCTCGTTTTCCAACTCTGCGAGAAGACCACTCCGAAACCCACCAAGTATAAAAGCATCTCGCATCCTTTCTCTCCTCCTTGTCCAGACTCTCGAATCCCTCAGCCTTTTGAAGTATAGCATCATAATTACTTTGTTCCGCATAAGAGAGTTAGTAAGAAAGACTTCCAAAGAACAAGCGGGTTCATTAATGCGCTACACTCTCCAAAGTAATAGTCATCTCTCCCCATCTAGATATGGTGTGTGAGTGGAAATACGCCACCGAGAAATGAAGGTGATCAAGCCCGCGGTGTCTTTCCTAATTTCGAGGGTAGCGAGATGCCATGACCGCATCGAGGATTTGTGCTTTGGTCAAATTGTCCTTAATGCCCTTGTTACTCAACATGCGTCTCATCCATCCCTCATAAGAACCCAGTGGAGCATGGCAAATCTTGAAGTCAATAGGAGAAGGCGGATATTCGTTCCTTTGGAGACAAAATCTCATCACAAGTGCGGAAGAAGAAAATGGGTCGACATCCATATTTTTTCGAATCGGAAAGCAAGACTATCTTATGAGAAGGATGCTTCTAATATTTGGAAAAGGCGAGGTGAACAACTCATCATTGATGTTCGAGCATATCCTTGAAGCTGTCAACACTTCCTGACTTGGCACCAGCATTATCTTCAGGAGACATATTGATAGGAGTTCTCTTCTTTCTACCGCGATGAGATAAAAGACAGGAGTTAGAACTTGTATGAAAGCACATGAGAAGTGTAGTCACACACGGCAAGACACCACTCACGAGCGGAGCATGCAATGGCGGTCCAAATACCATTCAAATCCGGCACAAAATTCAGTCGATTTCGGTCTAATGCAATTTTAGTCCGTACAAGTTTCGATGCAGTATTGACTTCAAGTTCTCGGTATAACTTTCAAGTCGGTATAAGTTTCAAATTTCAGTCAAGCATATGTGAATAAGACCCACGTTCCGGCATATACGGCGGGCCCGCATTCATCCGCATACATCACAATACGATTTTCTTTATTCATGGGAATCGTGTCTACGGGATTCAAGTCAAATGGTGGGGAAAGCTAAGCATGCATATGTCTTACAAAAGGTATTTACCTAACAAAACTAGGGTTTGACCGTTAAAAAAAAAAAAAAAAAAAAAAGGAGCGAAACCTACCTTGAGCGGCCGGACGGGAGCAACTCCGGCAACGGACGGCGGCGGTTTCCGGCAACAATTCCGACAGCGGCAACAGCGGCCGATCGTCGGCGAGCAGCAAGGTTGCGGACGAGAACAAAAGAAGAAAGAGAAAATTCGTGAGAAAAAGAAAAGGGGTTTGGCTTCTTTTATAGACAAAAATTAGAAGAATCCCAATAGAACAAGGATTCCTCTTTTGTTTGGTTTCCTCTTCTGATTCAAATACCCAAAGAAAGAAACCTAGGCCCCACCGGGGATTCCATACAAAGCGTGACGGCGTGGAAAACTAGCGGTCGGCCGACACTCTAAAGGGTAAACTCCTTTTACCTTGTCTTTCTCATGTATGCATGTCACCATCTCATGCCTACCACACAATAATGTAACCATTATGTGCTAGGCGGGGGGACTTAATGTTGATGGTGGATTTTCGTTTAAGGTTAAAATTGTAAAAAAAACGAAAAATCATGCGCGACATCTTGTAAAAGATAAAGCCATTTATAAGTGTTGGATATTCCCTCACTTAATTCACCAAGAATGGATCATGTAGCAACAATCCCTTCTTGTGAATTTCATATCGACCTTGTATTTCTGTACTCATTATCGGTGTGGCATGACAGCGAAGAGTGTTACTCTTATAGAGTAACATGAACCTCAAGCACTATAATGAATCGGTATCAGTGTGGCATGAGGCCGAGTGTTACTCATATATAGAGTAACACGAACCTCAAGCACTATAATGAAACCATGTACGAAATACCCGCATGGTGATGCTCGGTGTGTTATATTAGCCGAGCCCCTCTCGGTGTGTTATATTAGCCCGATTGAGCCCCTCTCGGTGTGTTATATTGCCCGATTGAGCATCCGGACTTGGCTTATCGGTCTCCTGGGATATGATCGATCGCGATCATCCAACTCCACAAGCATGATTGGATGACCACGAGATCAATTCCATCACCCCAAGCATGGTATGGAATACCCATGGCCTTAACACCCGAGATATGATCGATCGTTGGTCATCCAACTCCACAAGCATGATTGGATGACCACGAGATCAATTCCATCACCCCCAAGCGGTATGGAATACCCACGGCCCGACCCGCATGGTCGACCATTGGCCTTCGCTTGCCAAGAAACCGTCCATACCAAGCATTATGGACGAAAAACCCTAAATTAGGGTTTGCGGCATATTACATGTGTCGCAAAACGGTCTCAACCGTCCATCTTCGCAGGCATAGATGGAGGGTGTAGATGTAGACTCAAAGGGCCCGGAGCATGTCGACACAATCACTGTGTGACCGCCTACACACTTGACCAATCGGTCAAAGCCAACCATGGTTGGTTATAACAAATTAAATCGCCCAAAAGAGCATGGTCGCGCGGCTTTGAAAGCAAAATTAGGGCTTCAAGTCATCACGCGCGTCCATCTTCTCGCACGAATGGAGGGTCACAGATTGGATTAACCAAGGCCGGTCATACCAGCATGACCACCGTGGGCCCATCTACTTCCTCTTGCGGTCGGCCAAGGCACATCATTCCCGGCCAACCCAAAACGCACGCCCAAACTCGTGCGGTTACACTCCCAAATCCTAAACTGATCTCAACCGCTCAACTTCACCGGATGATTTGAATGGCTTAGATCACGTTTTCATGGGATGTCGGTATAGGTGTGAACACCAACCTACCACCTACACGATGGTATGATCGACCAAGACCGACCAAGATGGGTCGTCTTGGGCGCGCCGCCAAACTTGGGATAACACGCGGTTATCAATTCCTTTGCGGTAAGAGATTTACCGCAAACCGATCTCAACCACTCCTCTTTGACGGTCAAATTGAGTGGCCCTAGGTGCATCTCCATGAAACGGTGAGACATGGACGTGTACACCATCATGCCGTCAACACGCATGTATGGTGGGTCCTCCACAAAATCCTTCCCATGCTTGGTTTCGACCAAGTGAAGAGTGATGCTTGCGCACCTCTTTTAAAAACCCTGATCTCATCAACGGTCGCGAGATGAGTGTCTCAAACATCATCTCATCCGTCCGACTTCACCCGACTTGGTTATACAACCCAGTCGGGAGTTATTTGGTTAGTGAGGAGTCATTACCCATCACTTTACCACACCGTAATGCGATGCACATGCATAAAATACACACGATACTCCACAAGTATCGACTTTACTGGAATAACGCAGATTATTCAATTCAGCATTACATGCTATCTTCCGTGGATCCACGATCCACATTCCAGGACATCAATCATGTCACAAGCGGGGATACTTGGGGTATTGGTCTGGCGGTTTACGGCGTGCGGCGTGCAACGCGCCATTACAGAACGTGTTAGGAAGTCATGGACGGTTAGAGATGAGCGGAGAAGTGGGCAAGACCGGTCGTATGCTACCGACACACAACTCCACCACTCCATCATTCCATTACCTCCACTTCCCACGAGAAACGTGAATAAGGCTCAATGACTTGTATAAATAGGTTCTCCGCCCTATTTCAAACGACAACAAGAGACAGAACAACACAAGTTGGTCGACCAAGTGTTAAACCAAGTGTATTCAAACACTCGAGCCTGCTTGCATCAACCGTAAGCTTGCTCATCTTTCGTTACAAGTCATAAGCAAGCCAACACCTTCACAATCTCAACACCTTCTTCGCTTCCCTCCCTAAGATCAACCCCATCTCCTTCACTTTGTGACCGAAACAAGTCAGAACGGCCATTTCTTGGTTTAGGCCGGACTTGCACAGATTGATCTCTCGAATCTACAAGCACTCACCGCGCAGTGCATTTGTTGAAGGTTTAGATTCATTCCTCATCCACACCCCAAATTACCAAATTCAGCAGGAGTAGTTTTCACCCATCAACAATAACCAAATAAAAATGTATGAACGTGATGCTAATAGGTCAGCATTCCGAACTTCAATCGTAAATTTCTATTAAATTGTTGTTATGTCATTTTGTTTGAAGAGAGCGGGCGCTTTTTGTCAACATGACGTGACCGCAATCTTCTATGACATGAATCACAGACAAGTAGAGGTCTATTTCGACGATGTAGTTGTCAAATAAAAAACTCAAACATCTCATTCGGAAGTTCTATGAAAATTCTTTGAAAGGTGTCGAGAATATAAATTAATGATGAACCACTTGAAATGCGCATTTGATGTTTCCTCTGTGAGGGCTTTAGGTGATTCAAGAAGTAATTGAAGTTGATCCAGTCAAGACGCAAGATGTTGCAACCATGCCTCCTTCGGACTGTCAAGGAACTCTAAAGTTTTATGTGCAAGGTAGCTTACACTCGTCATTTCATTCATGGACTAGCTCAATTTGTTGCTTCATTTACTCCTCTCTTGAAGAATGGAGCAAGTTTTGTACGATCCTACGCAACAAGAAGCCTCTCATAGGATCCAACGAATATTATTATCACCTGGTGTTATGAAGTCCGTTATACAAGGACGACCACTAGTTCTTTACATTGCTTCAAGTGACGTCACCATTGAGGATGCGTATTTCGTGTACTAGGTAGGGAATCATATACGTACATACACATCGATTTTTATTAGTGATTAACTTGGTGGATCACAAATTACGATCAATTATAGACCTTAGTTGGTGTATCGGTGATTATCTCGTTCAATACCAGTTAGGGATTGATGTTTATCGTCTAGTTAGGTTATGGTTAACCATACAAAAAGATAATAAAAAATCAATGAAAAGTGTAACTTTATTGATCAGACTAAGTTGGGTACATTGCACCTGGTTTACAAGATTAGTCTCCATGGTTATTATAGTAGCGTAGGTATAACACAAGAAGCATGTCTGATAAGGAACCGTCTTACCCAAGCTGGATATGATGTCATGATCCACTTAGATTGTAATTCTTTGCCAAATAAATTCACCGACCTGGATGTAGTTCTCCTTTCTTGTTGTAATCCCTACTCTAGGTCTCGAGCTCTTGATCTTGACTTCCAACTGCTTTGTTCATCTAGTCTTCGCTATGGGCTTCAGAGCTTATGTCGTGCACGTGGATTTATCTTTGTTTTTAGGCTGTGAGTGTGGGAATGTAGTGACCTTCAGGTCTTCGCACGTACTAAAAACTCGTTTGCAGATATCGACTTGAGTTGTCTCGGCTCTCGAGCTCTTATGACCTTACAACTATCGGTAATTGGTAGATGCAATATTTTGTCACCTACATATTTGAAGCTGATATTTTGGGGATATATTCTTATCGTAAAGTTCCATATATGTATCAAAAGTGAGCGTATTCTGAGACATATAACACCACCATCTACTACTTTGAAACCCCCGTTGAAAACCATGGAATTTCAATCGTTGAATTATGATTAGTAAAATGTGAGGATTGGTATAATGCAATAATTTTAGGATGGTATATAAGTATTTGCAATAGGAACATATCTCCATAACATTTGTTAGAGAATATGTCTCAAGCATGTGCCTCAAGCGTATGCGTGCTCAGTCAAGTGAGAAATCGGTAGGTGTTAGTTAGTTAACCAACTACAGCTATAATAAGTGTATTGGTCAGTTATTGTATTTATAATCTTCCTATCATCTACTTTTTTTCTTGTGACAGAAAATATCAAATTATCAATCAATAAAAATCTCTGAGAGAATTGTCTAGCGACATTCATATATTTACATGGTATCATATACCTAATCCAATCTCATCAATTCAACAATAGAAGCAATTAACAAACATCTACCAGTAGGTCAAGCAATCATTGAAGCTTCATCGTTTGTTGATTTAGATCCTGAAATGAATTTGTAAGAAATACGATCTACGATTACTAGGTAAATCAAGATCAAGCAATTCTATCCTGGCTTTTCTCTGCTTGTACTGAAGAAACTCACTCTCGGGTAATTAATTGCATTTTTTCTCATGAAATTTGGGTACGATAAGAGCATAATTACAATGCAACAACAAAGTCTAGGTTGATGCAATTAAAGACTGATCTAATCCTTTTGAAGAAAGCAATGATTCAATGTTAGTGTATTTTAATAAAGCAAGATCCATTTCTTACGAACTCTCCCAAACTGATCGAACAATTTCTGATGAGAATCTAGTTTTTCACATTCTACAAGGATTACCAACTGAATTTAATGCATTCAAAACCTTGATATGTACTCAGCAGTTGAAGAATGATAATATGATTACATCCTATGAGTTGTTAGGACTTTTGCTATCTAAAGAATCTCGTATTAACTCTGAATCTATAGTAGATTTTACAACAGCTTCAGCAAATGTATCTACTCAACAAACATCTCAATATTCATCTTTTGATTCTTCATACTCTCATTATTCAAATCCATCTTCATCTTTTTCTCAACAATATCCTCCTTCACCTTCAACTTTCTATGCTCCTTCAACTCAACCTCATCGGAATTCTAATCCACCTCAACCTCATTGGAATTCTTTTCAAAGAGGTTCATTCAATACGATTAATGGTTTTCGTGGTAATAGATCTGGTGGAGGTTTTAGAGGTGGTTTTCGTGGTGGTAGATTTGACAATGGTATTAGAACTCAAAGATTTGATTCTGGTGGAAGGCATAATAACTTTTTCCCACCTACATCACCTAGAAGGTATAATTCTTATAGTCCATGTCAAATTTGCAAGAAGGGTGGACATCTGCACCAGAATGCAGATATAGATATCATGATAATCCAATGGTCCAAGATTACAACACCAGTTATGAGAATTATGGAAAAGATCCAGGGGAGTTTTGGAGTCCATAACCTGAAGCTTATGCTTTTTACAATGAAAATGGTGCATCACTAGCTCTACATGGGTACCTGATTCTGGAGTTACTCATCATATTATAATTGATCTTTCAAATATGAATCTACACTCCGAGTACCAGGGACATGTTTAAGTTAAAGTTGGCAATGGTTCAGGTTTGCACATTACTCATGTCGTCTCTTCTACTTTTCAACATACTAATTAATGTCACATTTACTCTTTCAAATGTCCTTCATGTGCCATCTATTACTAGAAATCTCATTTTTGTATGTAGTTTACAAAGGAGAATAAGCTTGCTTCTTTGAATTTCACCATGATATATTATATGTGAAGGATGTGGTTACTCACAAGGTTCTCCTCGGTGGTCTGTTAAAGATGGCTTATATCATTTGGAGTTAACAGATGCTCAATTGAAACAAGCACTCATTTCTTCAACTTAGTAGTGGCACAATAAGTTAGGTCATCTGCTCATAACAATTTGAAGCATGTTTTATCTTCAATAGATGAAGTCATTGATACACATTTATCTTCTCAAGTATGTTCTGCTTGCCAAACATCTAAGAGCCATGCTTTACCTTATTCATCTAGTATCAATAATGTGTATGGTCCTTTAGACTTGGTCCACACAAATGTATGGGTTTCTCCCATTTGTTCTATCAATGGATATAAGTACTATGTTTCCTTTATTGACTCTTACAGTAGATTTACATGGCTATATCCTTTAGCTTACAAGTCAAAAGTTCTTGATACTTTTGTTAAATAGAAAGATCAAACTTATCCAATCTGATTGGCGAGGTGAGTACATAAATGTGTCTACACTCTTAGACAAATGTAGCTTATGACATAGAGTATCCTGCCCTCATGCACATGCACAAAATGGCACTGTGAGAAAACACGGGCACATAGTAGATCTTGGGTTAACTATTTTTTTCAAATGCTTCTCTCCCATTTTCATATTGGAGTTATGCATTTGAGGCCTTAACTTCTTAATAAGCAGAATACCAACACCCACATTGCGAGCAACTTTCACCTCTTGAGTGCCTTTTTAGTCCCAAGCCGGACTACAATTTTACGCATACTTTTGGTTGTGCCTTCTACCATTGTCAAAGGCCATTCAATGCTCATAAACTAGAACCTAGGTCGATGAAGTGCATCTTCTAGGGTTACAACAATATGCATAAAGGATCTGAGATGTCCTAATATTTTCACCAATAAGATTATAATCTCAAGAGATGTTAGATTTTCGAAAGCGAGGTTTCCTTATGCACTGACTATTTAATCTTTTAAAGTAATCCTTCTCCTCTATAATGGATACTACTGTCATCATTAGTTACTTGATTTGCAATTTCTAATGAAATTAATGTTTATATACACGACAAGGCCAAGTTCTTCTTTATATCACCTATCCAATCTACAACTACATCTACTCCAATTATTAATGATCACCCTATGGCCACTAGAGGCAAGAAAGGAATTTTTAAACCAAAGGTGTTTAGTTGAGGTGCAAGCAGGTTTGTGAAGAAATTACAGTTCCACATATTTTATGAACTTTGTAAAGATCCAAAGTGGAAGGCTGCGATGGATGAAGAGATCATTGCATTAATTACTACAAAATGGCACTTGAGATTAGTGCTAGTTAGTTTAGGTGAGAATATGATTGGTTGTAAATGGAATGTTAGAATCAAAAGGAATTTTAGAACCATTGAGAGATATAAAGCAAAGTTTGGTTGCAAGGGGTTGATCAAGTAGTAGGTGTGGACTATCAAGACACGTTCATCCTGTTGTAAATCCTACCATTGTCGGAATGTTCATTTCTATGTATCTTTACAAGGGGTTGGAAAATCGAACTTGGATGTTAAAAATGCTTTTGCATGGTAATTTGTCGAGAAGATGTATTCATGGTTCAACCACTGGTTATCGATAAAAAATTTCCCAATCATGTTTGCAAATTGCGGAAATATTTATATGGGTTAAAGCAAGCTCAAGAAGCGATTGGTTTGCAAGACTTAGTCGGTTTTTTGTTACAATGTGGATTTCAATCTTCCAAGACTAATACTTCTTAATTCTTTAGAGTGTCATCTCCTGTAGCCATTTATGTTCTCATCTAGGTTGATAACATCTTAGTTACTAGAAGTTCTACTTTGGCAGTTTACAAGCTTCTTGAAGATCTAGGCAGAGAGTTTGCAATAAAGGATTTGGGTGATCTATATTTCTTCCTAGGAATTCAAGCATCCAGGAACAGTCAAGGAATTCTTCTTTCTCAAGAGCAATATATTTCAAACTTGTTACATAAAACCAAAATGACCTTTGCTCATCCATGTTCCACTCCTATTGCCACTGACAATTGTTTTGATCCTTCTCCACCTTTTGATGATCCAGCATTAATAGAAGTGTTGTTGGTGCTTTACAATATACAACTATCAATAAACGAGATGTTTCTTTTTAAATGTTAACAAGGCTTGTCAATTTATGCAATCTCCTTACGAAGCTAATTGAATTTGTGATCGGGAGAATTCTTACATATTTAAAGGGCACTACGGGTCATGGTCTTCAATTCAAATGTTCGATTCTTTAAAAGCGCAAGCTTATTTTGATCTTGATTGGGCATGTCACATTGCTGACGTTCTACTAGTGGCATGGTAGTTTTTATGGGACCTAATATGATTTCCTGGTGTTCTAGAAAGCAGAAATCAGTATCTAGATCCAGCACTAAGGCTGAGTATCGTGCTCTAGCAGATACTACATCTGAGTTAGTGTGGGTGCAGTATCTTATGTCTGAGCTACAGTTTCATTCTCCCAGACCACCATTTCTATGGTGTGACAATATGGGTGCAACTTACCTTTCTGCAAATCCCATTTTTCACAATCGCATGAAACATATCGATATTGATTTTCATTATGTTCGTGATTTAGTTGCATCCAAGTCTTTAAAAGTCAGATTTCTCTCCACACAGGAGCAGGTTGCAGACATATTCACAAAGGGTATATCCACTAATTGTTTCTCTACATTGCGATCCAATCTCAGTGTCTTTGCTTCTCATCAGCCACTGGAGTTGCGGGGGATGTTAGAGAATGTGTCTCAAGCGTGTGTCTCAAGCGTGTGCATGCTCAGTCAAGTGAGAAACCGGCCGGTGTTAGTTAGTTAACCGACTACAGTTGTAATTAGTGTGTTAGTCAGTTGTTGTCTTTATAGTCTTCCTATCATCGCTTTTGTTCTTTGTGAGAAAATATCAAATTACCAATCAATGGAAATCTCTGAGAGAATTGTCTAGCGACATTCATCTCTTTACAATATTATATTCAAATTCGCTATTGTTTAAGTTGTATTCGGAAAAAAAAAACGGCTTCCAAAGTGTGATATGGTGTGATTATAAAAGTGTGAGTTAATCCATCCTCATTATTAGAATTTTAAAGATTTAGGGAGCTCTTGCCCATTTGATCCATATGGGTTGAATTATGAACAGTTCGTATGGATTGGATTATAAACAATTTTGTGCTAGCTCATGGGTTCAACTAGGCAGTGGTGCAAAAGAAAACAAAAGTGAGGGAGAAATCAATTCGCTTAAGTTGAATACATGATATCATTTTCCGTGGATTTCTTAACAGAAGTGATTCTTTTTTAAAGACTTGGTCTGTAATCTTAATAAATCCCACCCACATTGAAGAATTTACGCATCCAAGTGAAATATCAAAAGAGGCACAATATCAACTTCGAACACTTCAGCTCGACATTCAGACACT